>CM055903.1:15361329-15401329 GCA_029582155.1 Panopea generosa | reverse complement strand
TGGTGATGATGACGGTGGTGATGATGATGGGGATAATGATGGTGATGTTGATGGCGGTAGCGGTGACGATGGTGATGGTGATAATGAACTTGTGCTGTATACATTGACATTCGTCTCTCATCGACGATTCAGATGGGAAAGTTATCAGTTATAGCGTATGGATGTGCTCGAGTACTGAGTAATCCAGAAAGAGTGATTGTGGTAAGTGATCGTATGTTACCCATCGAGGGCATAAAATGACGCTAATTATTCAAAGAAAACAAAGCTAATCAAGGAATATCTTTAGTAGAAATAGATACATTGCACATTTTATAGCACATTTGTCCAATTTAGGTCACAAAATGTCATGCTTTAAACATGACCAAATCAGAAGATTAATCAATTGATGCTGGCGTGCCACTTTTTTAAAGCAATATTACAATGTAATACCACAAAAAAAATTTTTTTTAAAAAAAGAAAATTAAAAATGTTTATGTAGTATATATATTTTTTTACTTATACATAGTACATCTTCATACCTATACAATTGTTAACAAATATATTTAGATCATGTCACGTAGAAACACATACACACACACACATACACATACACATACACACACACACAACACTTTTTCGGCATTTACTTAGTACTGTTTTCTATCCAGGAAGACTTAAAGTTTTTTTTGCCTAATTTGTAAAAGATCTTGTTTCACAATCGAAGTAAGATAAATAAACTAAATTCCTACCTTTCGTTAGATGAACAGCAAGCAGTATTCCTATGAAGGTATCCGTCACCAATGACGTCATTTTTGTTATATTGCGAACATTATTAAGACAAACAGATTCTTTATTATTGCATCAACTCTAAGATTTAAAAAAAAAAGCACACTAACAAAGTTTCACATTGTTTATATACACAAACACAACACATCGTGCCTAATTACATGTGCTTGAACGAGATTTATTTAATAGTGGGTTGTCATTGGACCAGAAAACAAGAACAAAGAGCGTGGTCAAGTGTCGCTTTCAACAATAAAGTGTCATACAGAAAAACAGAAACGCGATACTGACAAACGAACAATGAGGTAATCTTTTTTTATCTTAATAAAATTAAATTCACTCTTGTAGAAAACAGATCAGTAATATAGACAAAAGGAACACGGATATTGATTTCGATAAGATTTAAAATAGCACGTTACCTTAATATAATGATTGAATGTACTTTATCGATTTGACACTTATATAGGTATATGGCATAATCCTGCTTGTGTCTTATGGTCAAACTTCGCTGTGTTGAGCACCGCCAGAATGATCGTAAGCGCCGGGGACTATATTTTATCCCTCGAGTTTCATTTTTTTTCCATATAATTAATATAAGCAATCAGAAAGAAAGCAAACACTAAGAAGATATCGTGTACAATGTTTCATGTCATTTTTTAAAAAGAATGTTGCATAAAATAAACGCTACAATAACACCTGTCAAATTATGAAGGTGTATGTATATTGAACGGAATAAGTAACCCACCCCCTGACATTTTTTGTACCTGTCATTTTATGTATTTTTCTCAAAAAGTATCAAATCACTTCCCTTGAAATTTGGCCTTGAATTAGAACGAACCTTTAGGTTATGTAAATTACATAATTGGCTGTTAATGGCATATACAGCTTTGAAGCTCTACTCCATATTGGAAATACAAAAGTGGCGTGTTAGCTGTGTCGTTCAGTATATATTAATTAAAGTCCTTTCAAGTACTTCTGTGATTTCTGTATTCTGATAGTATTTACTGGTTTGAGCTGTGTTACATACCGTATACATCCCGTATTGCGTGGGTCAACATTTTTTTGTAGTACGTACATGTTTATTGTAATATTTCTGTTAGTAATAGTTTAGTCAATGCAATTTTATATATTTGATCAGCACGTATGTATCAAATATTTGATAAAATCGAGACACTTTTGTAATTACCTACATTATGTTGTAGTAGTACAATAGTTGTATGGTGTTTATCATCGCTTTCTGCAGGTTTTCTGTTATTTGGCGGCAGTGACGGTGTTCTGAGCGCAGGCACACTGGAGCATTATGCCGCAGACACAAGGTATGCTACCCAACCGAGTCACCTTACCGCGACTAACGCCAGTTACACCTGGCCGACCAGATCTAATGATGAAGCTTATTTAGTTTTGCTAAAACATGTTTACCTTGATAATCCACTATCAAAGATTATGTGTGTGTGTCCGAGCATTAAACAAGGTAACTGCCCTAACTTTAATTCGTGTGGTTATTCAAGAAAATACTCTTTATAGATAGTCCTTCTTTGTGCACTCTTTTCATACGCCACAGTTCCGATAAACAGCCGTCTGTTCACCTGTCTGTTCACCTGGCCTGTTAGTATTGGGTTCAAACACAACAACGATTAAAAAGAAAGACTGGAAAACGTCCATTAGTTAAACAAATGATCAACTGCTTATAAATTAGCTCCATTTGGAACACACTCGAGGTATTGGTGACCAGAAAGTAAATAGCTTGGTATGGTATTGTGTACACTTACGTCTTCCGTTGTTGAGTGGTTAAGGCGTCCGCCTTGGGAGGTCGGAGGTTCAAATCCCGGTGGAAGCACTTGGATTTTTTTCTGATGCAGTTACCCACATAGCAGTTAGTTGAATTGAGGAGTACCGAATATCTAACAGTCTGAAGCAATGATAGCTTTCGGGAAGCAACTGTGTTCGACATAAAGGTGTCTTATAAGCCCATTTTAGTTTAAACGTTTGTATGCTACCCAAATTCCACCATTATAATCGACAATCCAGAAACATACACAAACATGTTTGTCGAAGAGGAAGCTAGTACCACTATGGAGCTAACGTGTGTGGAGCACGAGGTCCAGTGTTAGAGCACCGAACCCATGATCGGAGGATCGTTGGTTCGATCCTTCGCCACGGCTATGTGTGGTGTCCTTGAGCAAGACACTTTTCCGAATATGCCTAGTACTGGTTCTAACCAGGAATACTTCGAGCGTGATTTTCCTAAGTTGTAAGAACATGTTTCACAATCGAAGTAAAATGAATAAGTGTAAACTAAAATAAGCCCATTGTGGCAAGGATGACGCTTTAATAAACAAACACTTTACTTTTACAAGAGTAAACATAATCTTTAAACAGTTCTGAATATTATTTTGTCCAAGTAGGCACTGGGGTGCCATTAGAACGATTTGATCAGTTAAAATCGCATGGCCAAAATATAACACCTAACCATTGTGCTGTAAATTGTTGTAATGCATCCTGGACATTGCTTTTAATTCTGTTTTAAGTTGATTAAACACAAGTGAAACATTAGTTGTAGCACTCGTCAAATGCTCTGCTGAAAGAAACAACTTGGTTTTCGAAAACGTCTTTGATATATACATATAATATACCAATACAAATATATATACATGTACAGAATGGCTCGATGATGGTTTATTTTCGGTCTATAAGAGATCAATGTTTTGAAAGGATGTTGTTAAGTATTCGATTTTCTTTTCTTTGTGGAATAGGATATACCAATGAATGTGTTAATTATGTGGCACGCGTTGCTAAGAGATAGGAAAATAAAATATCTCCAAACGCATGAAAACGTCTTTGATAGGGTTGAAATATTTATATTACCACCGTTATAACTGTTTAAAAAACCATGGCAACCAATAATCAAATGCGATTCGAAATGCCAGACATTATCGCAGTGTATTCAAAATGAAAGTGTGTAAACGTGCGCATCAGCTATAGAGACGGATATATGTATATATTTATATATTTATATATCTATTACCTACAGAAGGACAAACAAACTAATTACCAATCATGGAGCAGATGTCAGATTTGAAGTAAGTAACACACTTATTTATTAACACTGCATCAATATTTAATTGGTCAATTACATAAACACTTATCTAAAGGGGCATTTGGTCGTATAAAAAGACGGCATGAATAGAAATTTTGGAACTTCATATTGACTATTTTGTGAGAAAAAAATAATAGAAAAAGTCATAGTAACACGTTTTTACTTCAAAATAATAATAATAATAAAAATACTGTAAAACTCTTTATATTCGCGTGAACTTTATTTCGCGTGCTCTGATTTGTACTATTTAATTTTTTCGCTAAATGTTGAATTTGCAAGGTTCAAAAAGTGAAATCACCGGAAACGAACTTTTTATTCGGATATTGTAAACATTCGGCCAGTGTACATGACAGTAATTTTAGCGAAATATATAAATTCATTAGGGTTGAAACTCGCGAATAATAGCGAAAAGAAAGTTCTCGCTAATAAAGAAATGTTTTACAGTACGTCTATTAATAACTCACGTTAAAGATCACGTATCTGCCACAGCAGGTCAACTTATATTATAATGACTTAATTATGTGACACGTACATTAATTATGGTACACGTCGTTGTAAATAAAAATTTGCAACGGAACATCATGTCAGTGTTTGAATTGACGCAAAGATCGGTCATTAGAATTAGAATAAGATAAGACTTTTTTTTTCAAACGTATAGACAAAAAATGATAGATGATCTAGGTTTTATTCGTGTCAATATACACACTTCATTGCATTGCTTTCAATATCTGAAAAAAATCCAAAAAAATCGAAAATTCCGATATTGTGAGCTCAATTATCTCCCTTTATGAAATAAATACCTAATCTGATTTCACTGTATATTCATGATTCAACGGGTTTCTAACTATATCCTTTATATAGCATGTGAATAGTCCTGAATCCTTAACTGGGTCTTACTCATATCAAGCTATCAGTTCATGTGTGTAAATTGTCCGTCCAATCCAGATGTGTGTTGTAACTCATAGTGTATATGTCATGGTTAACACCAATGTTAATGCGTTGGTAAAGGCCTTGATATTGTGGTTAAGCGCGCGCTCTGTAGTCTGGTCTGTAGAGACTTGTTGTTCACAAATAATGCTCTCTCTCTCTCTTTCTCTCTCTCTCTCTCTCTCTCTCTCTCTCTCTCTCTCTCCCTCTCTCTCTCTGGTCTGTACATTTATGTCTTGGTTATTCATAAATAATTATCTACAGATATATTTCACGCATTGTGAATGAGCATCTGAAAATATCCCAAAATTCGTAAATTCCGTTGTTGTGAATTTAATTACCTCCCTTTATGAAATTATCAACAACAACAACATCAACATTAGCACTCAACATCAACACCAACACACAACACACAACATCAACAAAAACATCAACACACAACAACACAACAACAAACACACAACATCAACACTAACAAACAACACCAACACACAGCATCAACACAACATCAACACACAACATCAACACCAACACACAACATCAACACACAACATCAACACAACATCAACACCAACACACAATACCAACACACAACATCAATACACAACATCAACAACATCAACACAACATCAACACCAACACACAACATCAACACCAACACACAACATCAACAGAACATACAACAACAACACACAACAACAACACAAAACATTAGCACTCAATATACAACATCAACAACAAAACAACAACAACAACAACAACAACAACAACAACAACAACAACATCAACACACAACAACAACAACATACAACATCAACACACAACATCAACACACTACATACAACATCAACATACAACATCAACACACAACATCAACACGCAACACAAATACACTCCACACCAAACACCCAACACCCCACACCAACACCCATCACCCCACACCCAATACAAAACACCAACACCAACACCAAACATCTTACACCCAACACCAACACCAACACCCAACACCACACCCACAACCCACACCACAACCCACACCCAACACCCAACACACAAACACCAATACCCAACAACAACACCCAACACCACACATCACACCACACCCACACCCACGCATCCACTTTGAAATTAAAGTTTCGACAAAATCTCCCTCAATCTAACATGACATTTTGAATCTGCCATTAATGGCCAACTACTATTGATGTGTTTAAGACAGTGTTGTTTTTTTTTGTACCCAGAGTTGAGAATCTGAAGAAAGGGGCGGAGCCTGTCAATAAAGATGATATTATTGACATGATACAGACGAGTATGTTTGCAGAGATAGGCTGTGGTAAGTAAAACAACTGGTTACACTGTAGAGCGGGTCCAGCTTTTCTGCTTGGATCCATTACAGGGCAATAGAATTACGGCACGTTGATTGGGTAATTGCTTCAGGGAAAGTTGAATGTCGTCACCGTCTGGTAAGTGTTTAATAGCTATGAATTGTGGGATAGGGGTTAGGGTTGAAAGACCTGAGTCGGGAGATATCAGGGACTGTGATAGATGAATAACTGATCAAGTTATTACCTTAGCGAAGTAAATCCCCTTATGTTGAATCCCTTGCACCGGCATACGTGTACGGAATATGACTTCGTTGGTTCATTTTCAACCAGGCTAAAGGGATTATATTGGCAAGTAACAAAACACGCTGTTAATCCAGACTTTTCCTGTATGCAGTGTGCACTAATAATGCTTATATATTGACGTATAACCTTTATTTACTTGAAAGTTATCAAATTAACAGTAATTGAATATTATCCAAAACTTTAATACGTCCCGCAATAAAGTATTGCGCAATGTTTACATTGAACTCCGTAAACTTCCCGAACAAAGGCTTGAAAACGAGATCGGGAACGAGTCTTCACGATGTTATCCGATGATTGATTGGAAACCCGAAAGCGGTTCGTTGAAAATGGCAAATGTAAACAAAATAAAAATGTGACTTCAGAAACCCGATGTTTGTAATAAAGAGGTTATCCAATTAGACACTTTAGACGCGTATATCTCCAAGTTATAAGTGTGTCTTCATGCTGGGCGTGTTTATTAAGGACAGGGAATTGACGGTAATATGCCAATATAATCCCTTTAAGCTAAATGCATAGCCCTGCTTATGTCGTCGTGATTAAGCTTTGCAGAGTTAATCACCGCCAAAAATCATAGTGTCATACGCGACAGGGACTACTTTTCATTCCTCGAATTTCTTTTTTTCATGTACTCGTATATGCAAGCAGAAACAAAATAGATTGTAGACATTGCATTATATCATTTTTTAATAATGATGCACAAAATAAACTAAACGTTACAATAATTTCAATCAAATAAAGAAGGCGTATGAATATTTATTATATCCCGGCTATCTAGTGTGTATAACGGACCGAGCTTTCCTGATTGAGTCCGTTAAATAACAATGTTAACAAAGCAACATTTGAGCACGTTGATTGGTCAGTTGCTTTAATTGAACGTTTGAATAACGTCTATGAATGTTTTTGAAACTCAGTTGATATATGATAAAAGGGTCCCTTTGAACACATTGAACGAACGCATTAAAGAACAGAACATAGCAGACTCGATTTCTTGGGTCCGTCCATGAGGGACGATCGAATGTGCAACACCCCTCACTACGTTTGATATGCGGCGGAGTTCACTTCTGTGAAGAAAAAATGTTTGTTTGAAACAAATTTAAGTGGTAAATACAAATCAATGTTCAAAATGACTCATTGTTTCGCCCCTTTAAAACAAGATGTGAGCTAAGAATAAATACATTATTAAGTATTTCGCATACATCTATTGCTATTAAAATATATGTAAATTAATTGCATGTTACAGGTCCGTTGTGTCGTGTTAACCCACTGACAGACCGGGGGAAGCGGTTTCAGCTCATCAAAATCCTATGCCTGACAGTGATACCTATCCTCGGAGTCTGGGGTTTCACCATGTATTCTCTGTCTGCAAGTGTGGAAAGTAAAACCGACATAGAAGTGGTAAATACCCGTGTCGGCCCGTGTCATTGTTTTCTTTTTATTTTTTTTAAATATGTTTATTTATATTTAAGTTTAAACTCATTTATGTTACATCGATTGTGAAACAGGTTCTTACAATTAAGTTAATCAAGGCATAGGCAGATACAATGTTTTTAGTTATTACAATTTACAATAAATCACGCTCAATGTCTTCCTGGATAGAACCAGTACCAAGCTTATGCGGATAAAGTGTTGTTTTTTCTTAGGGACACTACACATAACCGTGGCGGAGGATCGAACCGCCGACCCTCTGATTCTAGACCCGGTGCTCCACCACTGGACCATGTACTCCTACTTCATTTGGTTCGCAGACACATATAAAATCTGATGAAATAAAACAAGTGATGATGTGTTTATGAATTAGACTCTGAACCGTGTGACTATAAGAATATTGTTGTTTTTTTGTCGGTAATTACAACCATATCAATTGCAATATTTCAGGCCAAAAAATCTATGTCCATCGTCGTGGTTCTCGGCCGACTGATTCATCGGCTGCAAATGGAGAGAGATATGAGTGTGTTGTACCTTAGTGACTTGGGACCAGGAACCAAGACGTTTCTATTGGCAGAGTATATGGCGACTGATGATGCACTGGAAAAGCTTACAATCTGGCCCGGAGCGTTGCAGGTAACGTAATCGCATAGTCGGATCCAGGGTTGTCAGGCAGGGGGTAGGGTCAGTCTCCGAGAATATTTTCCAAACTGATGGTGGGTATGGGTAAGCATTTGCTTTAACACATGTTTACTGAAATAAGAACAGTTTGTTCAATTCGTGAAAGCTCGGGGTAGAAGGGAAAGAGGATCAGGGTCCATTTCGCCAGTAGGTCGCATCATATATAGTTTTTTTATACCTGTATTTCCATCTGTCATGTATGAAATTAACTGAAACAGAAATATAAAAAAAGCAATGCTTATGGATCTTTTATAGAAAAACATTGCCATTGAAACAAATCGGCTTGCAAGCAGTATTTTGCGAATAGTCTAAGACTCGAATATCATGTAATTGACTAACCGAAACAAGTTTCATTTCGTGAGACATTGTCTTGGCAACAAACATAAACATGCTGTACATGTTTAAGCTCTATTTTCAGCCTTAACGTGTATAGGGGCCAATTAGATATATAGTTTTTATTCGGTAATGACCTTAATTAAAGCCATTTGATGACTTTTGGCGGTTTGCATTTACCCGGACATAAATTTATTAAGTTTTGAGTTTTAAATATTTCAAAACTTTGTATTTCCAATGAGTTAAATCCCAGGTTAATAACAATTAGTTCATAACTTCTTTTATATATATATACCACTGTTTGTATTACAGGCATTGTCAAAATGTATTTATAATTCATATTTTCTTATGCTGTTATTGTTTTTGTTCTTTTTAT
The DNA here is from genome assembly GCA_029582155.1 of Panopea generosa. Lineage (NCBI taxonomy): Eukaryota > Metazoa > Mollusca > Bivalvia > Adapedonta > Hiatellidae > Panopea > Panopea generosa. The sequence continues at coordinate 15,392,103 of CM055903.1, read as the reverse complement.
GTAACTGTTATTTTTAGCACATTGATGAAGTAATGTATAAACATGATATATAAACAATGTATGTTTGTGGGCCTCATGGAAGATTAACTTGTTCAAATAAGTTCTCTCGTTAAAAAAAATACTTAATTATTATTATTATTATTATTATTATTATTATTATTATTATTATTATTATTATTATTATAATTATTATTATTATTTACCTCGATTGAGAAACAAGTTATTACAACTTGGACAAAAAGCTCTCGATGTCTCTCTGGTTATCACCAGTACTAAGTACTAAGTATATACGGACAATGTTTCTTGCTTAAGGACGCAACACACAGCCAGAGTGGCGGAGGATCGAAACCACGACCCTCCAATCCTAATTTTTCAAAACTAGCGCCACTCCACTGGTCTAAATTTAAAACAGAAAAATATTTATGGCAACCCATTTTGAATATGGATAAAATGACATACGAATCGGGGGCAAACTCATTCTATTGTCAGAGTTGTATTTTAAAGTTATTTATAGATGGTCTTACATGAGTGCTCATTTATTATTGAATTTATTAAACGAGTTTGCAAAAAATATATTACGCAAGGTTTTGCCGAGCACTAGATCTTCTTTTTTTGCTAACGAGATTAATAAATAAGATAATAAATGGTCATGAATATAAGATTCTTTTAATCACATAACACAGGAAATGGTACATTTAACGATTACTTATACATCACATGAACAAGTTCCTTGTTATATTACAGAGCAATCCTCGGGAACAATTTCGAAGCAAAGTAAACCTGATGTCGTATATTGCTCAACACAGGACGTCACTCAACCCCAAGAAAGTGGACTTATTTGAGGAAATTAATTTCTACAGGTAACTATGTCTATAAATGTATAATCAATCCAACCGGCAACCCAGTTAAAAAAATGTCCAATATATCGCATCACATTGGAGAAATAAGAGCAATGTTTTAACATATTTAAACAACTGTAGACTTGATAGTTTGAGCAGTTGGAAGTTAGTTTGATATTCGTTTTTTTCTGTCTTCCGATATTTACGTGTGTTGTTCGTCAATATTGTAGAATGAGCAGGTTAGGATTAATTTCGTGACTGATATCGAAAACAAAATATCGAACTTATTTCAGTCTGACTGACTTTTAACGGACTGGACTTTTGCCAAAACTGGAAATACTGTCTCACGAGACAAATGGTACATTTCAACATAATATGTGCAGCGTAGTACTGAAGACATGGGCCAATGCAGCAACAACGATATAGAACATATTAGTCTGTAGAACGAACCAAGCTTTCCCAACTGTGTCCGTTAAACAGCAAAGTTGGGAAAGCCACATTTGAGCACGTTGATTGGTCAGTTGCTTCAACTGAAAGTTTGAATGACGTCACATTTTAGTAGTAGTTCAACTGCTATGAATTGTGGGACATGCAGAGAATTCCCTGCTCTTTCATTGAGGGTATATAGACCTGATTATGGGGACATCAGGTTCTGGGACAGACACAGTGAAAGTACACTTCCGAAATCATGTATTCATACCACAATTTCCAAGCATCATTTTGTTTTCTAATTTCATATGTTCAAAATACATCAATTATACCATACAAATAAAAAAAAAGAGCATTAAAATAAGGAAAATGCATTTTTAAAGAAGCAGAAACAATGTTTATTTATAACCGCCATTACGCGATTACACCGCGGAAGCACTTCTTTTTACCAATGGTGGTATTATGCATTTATAGCTTTATAGTTGAAGTATGTTAATTAAATGTAATCCACATGATAAATATGGTTAAAATATTATATATGTTAAATATAGTTAAAATAATATATAGGTTAAATATGGTTAAAATATTATAAATATAAATTATGTTTAAAATATCATATATATTAAATATGGTTAAAATATCATATGTGTTAAATATGGTTAAAATATTATATATATATATATATATATATATATATATATATATATATATGTGTTAAATATGGTTAAAATATGACAAATGTTCAATATGGTTAAAATATCATATATGTTAAATACGGTAAATATCATATATGTTAAATATGGTTAAAATATAATATATGTTAAACACGGTTAAAATATCATATATGTTAAATGTGGTTAAAATATTATATATGTTAAATATGGTTAAAATATGATATATGTTAAATGTGGTTAAAATATTATAAATGTTAAATGTGGTTAAAATAGTATATATGATAAACATGTTTAAAATATTATATATGTTAAATGTGGTTAAAATATTATATATGATAAACATGTTTAAAATATTATGTATGTTAAATATGGTTAAAATATCATATATGTTAAATGTGATTAAACCATGTTGATTATAGTTATAAATATATGTTATATTCAGTAAATATATGTTGGATATGATTATGCCATGCTGAATGGATTAAAAGAGATATGTCAAATATAGTTTATATGTGTTGAAAACGGTCATGCTATATTGAATTGGGTTTAAATTTATAGGTTAAATAAAGTTAATATTTTTGTAGAATACGGTCATACTTATGCTGAATTGGATTAAAATAGATATGTTATAATAACTAATGTATGTTGAATATGGTTAAATTATGTTGAATATGGTTAAAATATGTGATATGTTAAATATGGTTGGAAATGCATGTATAAAATATTTGATAACTTAACATGTATATATTAAATTGTATTTACCTAACCATTAAAACACTTGTGTGTGCATCACAGTGACATAACTAGCGAGTTCCTTGAATGGCTTGTCGAGAATATCAAAGGGTCTGGGTTTGGATCGACGTGGAAAACACTGGTGGCGTATCAGAAGATCACGCGGTGTAAAGAGGACATAGGCGTGGAACGGGCTTACGGTGCCATGTTTTACACGAAAGGTCACTTCCCGCGATGGGTAGATTTTGAATTTTACAACGACCAGGTTCACGATTTCAAATACAACTACAAAACTGCCGTCTTCTACTCTGACATTGTTGTTCCACTTCTAATGGAGGAAGTGAAGGTAGGTAGAGGCCACCTGACCATGAAAAACTGCTCCCAACCACTCCATGAACACCATTATTTTCATAGATGTTTTTTTAATAGTTTATCCTGGAGATATGGGGTTGAAAATCAAAACGGTCGATTAAAAGGACGTTACTGTACACCGTATAGTTTAGTTTTACCTCGATTGCAAAGAAAGCTCAACGTTTATGTGTATCGGCATTTGAGTCCACTTCCTGGTGTAGAACAAGTAATAAATGTGTTGGTTTTTTTCATGTATCATGTCGAGCTTGGGAGCGAACCTGCAACCTCTGTCGGAAGCAGCCGATACTCTATCAACTGTATTACTGCCCTGCTTCGTTTCTTGATATAGTACGTCTAGCTGAGCATACGCATGTAGTTGTGTTGTTCACCGTACCGATGTGCGTGTTGCCGAATTTGTGCGGGAATACTGTTATTGTCTTATATATTGTCTCACTGTATGATGTGACGGCGGTGGGGTTATATAGTGAAGTCCGTGCACCGGTCAAAAATGTTTCTAGTGACCGTTCCAAGGCGACCACCAATGTTATCATTGATTGACTGAATATTTAGCGTCATGTTTATGCCATCGAGGGCTAACAGAAGATCTGCCAACATAATTACTCTTTTCTGGGATCGTGCAAGGTTGACCAGTACTCGAGAAAACTCAATCTCCACAAGTAATTAAGAACTTCTCACTTGAACCAGGGATGATAGTCTAATGCCAATGAGACGCAATATCATATATCAATCATCACGGAGACTGTGGCCGGGCGGGGATTCGAACTCACGATTTCTAGATTGATAGTCAGACGCGCTACCGACTGAGCTAACCGGGCCTGGCCCTATGCTATTACTCCTTATACAGGTATGTTTTTACTTAGTATGGTTATTATATGTGATCATGGTGAATACCTGTCTTGTTGAATAATCCGCCATATATCTTCTTGTTATCAATTGCGGCTGTATCATTCATAACCAGGAAATCCAATCTACCGGGACCAACATTACAGTGACGGTTAACGCCTACAGATACGAGATTCAGTACCACGACCTGAACACGACGTACAAGTCGGAGGAGAAAACAAAGTATTTCTTCGACAATATGACCGAGTATCTGGATTCACTACTCGTCATTCAGGAGAAGGTGGCCAATCGAATCACCGAGGAGGTGGAGGAAGTCCTTAGTCAGGTAAATATATTCGCCAAAGCTGTGTTTAAAAGAAGAAGTTATGTACATTCCAGTGCATATCGTGGAACTCTCTCACAAAAATTGACACATGTTGTTCCATTTCCTAGGTTATGAATTTGAACTATCTCTGAAATATATGCTATATATGTTACTAACCATCTTATACGAGACTTAACACTTTACAACTTTGGCTGACCTCATGATTTCATGCATATAGGAAATGAGTGAATAAAGGATATTGTATTGTATTGTAGTGTAGTGTAGTGTAGTGTAGTGTAGTGTAGTGTAGTGTAGTGTAGTGTAGTGTAGTGTAGTGTAGTGTAGTGTAGTGTAGTGTAGTGTAGTGTAGTGTAGTGTAGTGTAGTGTAGTGTAGTGTAGTGTAGTGTAGTGTAGTGTAGTGTAGTGTAGTGTAGTGTAGTGTAGTGTAGTGTAGTGTATTGAGTGTAGTGTAGTGTACTCCATGCGTAGTCGAGAGAGCAATAACCCATTTTGTATAATTGAATAAAGTATAGATATAAGAATTTACAATGTTTGTTGTTGTTGTTATTGTTGTTGTCGTCGTCGTCGTCGTTGTTGTTGTTGCTGTTGTTATTGCTGTTATTATTGTGTTTTTTATTTCTTTATATAATGAACATTGATGGAAGATTTTGCTTTACTAATTTGCAGCAAGAAACCACAGCCCCTATGAACCATTTTGAAAGTATTTCGAACCAATCTACATAGCACTCTTTCTTCAGAACAAAAATCGTGTGACCGTCGCTAATATGGGACACTGTGTAGTGAGATGTCAAGATGCTGTTTTTTTTTATTTTCCCATTTGAAGTTTCACATGTTTTAATACTTCGGTAACAATGTACATTTCAGGTAGTGGCAAAGGTCGTTATTTACGCATCCATGGTAGTTGTTGTCATAGCAATGTGTCCCGTTATCATGTTCTCCTCAGAGGCTTTGGCCAGCGATATTCAACGTTACACTCAGACGCTTGTTGAGAAGTCTAAAGAACTAAACTTGGAGAAGCACAAGACCGATACGCTTTTGTATCAGATGGTGCCAAAATCAATCGCAGAACGCTTGAAAAATAGTAGTGCAGTTGAATCGGAATTTTTCCGATCGGTGACGATATTCTTTTCGGGAATTTCCGGTTTTAGTCGGGTGTGTGCACAATGTTCGCCAATGGATTTGGTGAAAATATTGAACAGTCTGTATACATCCATGGACGAACAGATAGGCAATTATGACGTGTACAAAGTGGAAACTATCAACGACTGCTATATGGTAGCTTCCGGTGAGTTTATAACTTCACTTGGCATAACATTCGGCTCATTACATTCACCGCTGTATTGATTCCAAACTACTTTCGGCTTCACGTGACTTTCAAGTCACATGATCACTGCCATTTCAAATGCGTATTAATTGGGAAATCGCTCATCATAGTTCATATTGTATTGATGTAAAAGCTGCTTTGTTGTTTTTGTTCTAATGTAAAATAGTGATGATTTGTTTCTAGTTTTGTTGTCTGGTTTTAACAATATGCTTACAACTGCATAGACTGTAATTACTAAGTTTCGTAAAAAGTCTGTTACAGAAGTGAATGAGTGTAACGAACGATAACTCTGCGAAGGCGATTGATGGCATAAATGATACAATTTATGATATTTATTTAAACGCTTATAACGTTTTTTTGTACATTGTATTTACATTCATGATTAAAATGTATTTTGTCCTTACGTGACGTAATTAATATGTGTATGGTAATTTTTATTCCTCTTTTTTTTTTTAAATATGATTTGTCGGTGTGTGTATGTTGAATTACCCGTTTCGAAAAAAGTTATTTGCATGGTATGAGGTTGACCGTCTGTCCGTCCGTATCGAAATGTTTTCATTCCTTTAATTAAAAAACTCATTGTAGCTATAAAACTTACATTCAGAAAATCGTGTTTTATATCAAATGCCTCTGAAGTTTTATAATAATAATTTACGTCTATAACAAACAAAACATTATATATATATATATATATATATATACATACGTCACTGACCTTTCATTATTAAAATCAAAAAAACATTTGGCTGAAACATGTGGCTCCGTTATTGAATGTGCTCGAGTAAAGCTACAATTTTTCACACATTTTGGCCATGTTTCTTTGTAAATTTGAATGTATTTATTCAAATAAATCCATTTGAATTATTAATATCAATTCAAGCTTTGCATATGAAATTAGTGTTCCTAAAGTTCGAGAAATTTCTCTGTTATCAAAGACAAAAAAACAAGAGCATTTTTGAAAGGTTTTGGCTTTCTTTCTTTTTGGATAATTCACATACATGTATCTTCAAACATTAAAAGGCAATAGCCAGACATAAGAGTTAGTTTGATGTTCGTTTTTCATCTTTTGCTATTCAACAAAAGCAGCAACCACGGTGTCCCGTCGTGGCCATCGCGTCATATTTATTATTTCAAGTAAAGTCAAAACAACGCAACTACAATGCCGAAACAACGATGTTTCGACTTTTCACCAACGATGTTTCGACTTTTCACCATTGAAGTTGCGTCGTTTTGACTGACTTTGCTTGCCGCGATGGCCCCAACGGGACACCGTAAAACCGTCGTGGAACAAATATTCCGCCTGTTGGCACAATTGGCAATATCAGTCAAACCATCGTAAACAACTGGCTCTGAAAAGTTCTAGCTGTCATCTGAAGCTGTGATAATAGCTAAAATCCTAGTACTGCGGGTACTCAAGTAAACCATATGCTTGCATATAGCAAAACCTATGTAAGCGGCCACCTCTATTGAGTAGTTACTTGTCTTAAGCAGCTACATTTGTTATTTCATACTATTGTTCTTTCAGAGTAAATTTACCTGTATTTAGCAACAACTCGTCTTTAAGGCCACATTTGCTTATTCCCTTGACTGGTTTGACTGTATACAAAAATTAAGGTTGTTTGATCTCAATCTCATTAAAATCAGATCAACTTTAAGCTTCCATACTCTAGGCACAGTAGTATGGAAGCTTAAAATTGCTCTGATTTTAATGAGATTGGTTTGATATAACGTAAAATTGAGCTTGAAATGTAAGACAGTAATGCTGATAGTTTCTTCCATTGACTACATGCTTATTGTTTTATCCCAAGGTATCCCGAACAGAAATGGCGATAAACACGTGTCGGAGATTGCGTCAATGGCCATTGAAGTGCTTCGTAATGCAAGAAATAAAGAGTTTCCATCACAAAACACTCCTATCCAACTTCAGATTGGTATAAATACGGGTATGTTTGATTTGTTAGCACTGACTGGGATTCTAATACAGGAATACTACATGTAGTTTATTATGTAGAGAATTTTAATGCAATGAAATGTTGTATTAATCCCCTGTATTTTTGCTGTAAATAAAACTATTCATTAGTACAGGAAATCGATGGAGCAAATTGATAAGTTTAGTGGGCAGATAATGGTTGATGAAAATTGATATTGAAACTAGATCTAATACACGACACATTGAAGTATTTATATAAAAAAATCATGATACTTGCATTTTACGTCGATCCGAAACTTTCGTAACCTTTGATTTTTTTGACAGCATTGGATTTGGAACTAAATAATAATAATTAGTTTTGCTGTACTCTAACCCATTTGCAATTGTGAACCTTTTTTAATACTGAACACAAAAACATCTGCTCTTCCGTGCCATTTCAGCTCCAATGTTCGGAATTACTCTTATTATAACGCGTTTCAATTTTTTTTCATGGATAAACTAGTATAAGAAACTTAATCATAACAAAAACATGAGCATGGCATTCAAGGAACTGTGAAGTTTAAAATCGTGTTCAATTTTGGTGGCCGTGATTCATGTTGGTATTGAAAGAATGTGATGATAAAATCGTGTTTCAAATTGGTATTAAGGATATGTGGCGTTTATTGGTGTGTTTTATGTTTGTATTCAAAATTGGAAAGTGTATAAGCGTGTTTCATGTTGGTATTGAAGGACTGATGTTTATAAACATGTTTCATGTTGGTATTGAAGGACTGGAAAGTTTATAAGCGTGTTTCATTTTAGTATTAAGAGCTTTAGTTTTTATAAGCATGTGTTATGTTAATACGAAAATAAATGGGTTTTATTATCTCACTGTTCGACCGCATGCACAAAAATAACAGGAAGTACCGGTTTATCGTGTGTAGTTATCACCGTAAATGCGGCGTAGTAGCCGTTTATGTAACTTATACGTTGTACGGGGTGAAGTTGATATTGAAGGACTGTGATGTTTTGTATGCGTGCTTCATGTTCTTATTTAAGAACTGTGATGTATATAAGCTTGTTTCAAGTTGGTATTGAGGACTGTGATATTTACAAGCGTGCTTCATGTTGGTGTTGAATGACTGTGATGTTTACAATCGTGTTTCATGTTTAATTTTAGTTGGTATTGAAGGACTCTGACGTCTACACACGTTGTTATGTTGGTGTTGAAGAACTGTGATGTTTATAAACTTGTTTGAAATTGGTATTGCAGGACTGTGATGTTTATATGTGTGTTTGAAATTGGTATTGCAGGACTGTGGTGTTTATAAGCGTGTTTGAAATTGGTATTGCAGGACTGTGATGTTTATAAGCGTATTTGATATTGGTATTAGTAGTATAGGTTATTGACGGTTTGGTGCACTTTTTCTGCCATCCAGATGTTAACCGACATTTAGATTTTTACTACTAACCCCGAGACATATTTCATCAAACAGTCATCAAACAGTCAAATCCTTAAACGGAACCCAAGAATTGAAATTACCCGAATAACCGCTCCATTTTACATATGCTCGTTTCTGTTTGTAATCGCGTCTCAACACTTTTTCTATTCTAAATATTTCTTGATTTGCTTTAGCTAGTTCTTGTTCGTAGACTGATCCCACAATATTTTTGTTGTTTAAATCTTCCAGAAGATACGTAACAGACTTTGTCTTTTGAATATCTCTAACAACAAATACTTCTTCCATCCAATTAGGAGTGTAACCCTTTTCAATTTGTTTTTTGTATTTACTTATTCTAACCCTATCATCAATTTTGAAAGATATTCTAGATGTCTGAGATTGTTTGGAATTAGAAGAATACGAATTATATAAAACCTTTTCTTTATTCTTTTTTATTCTTTCCTTTTTGGAGCCATACCAATACTACCATGTTTGGTCTTATTATATTTTGAGATTATTTTAGGTAGAACGTCATTGTCCTGTTAAATCTTTCAATAATTACTGCCTTCCTTTCACTAAAGGTATGATACATTTTATTATTGTTATCACCCAACAATTTCTTAAAGTGCTTATAATAAAATTCACTTCCCTCATCAACCCGCAACTTTTGAGGTCTTACATTCATCTTGCTTAAAATACCTTCAAATGCTCCAGCTACCGCCGAGCCAGTTTTATTATGAAGCGGCACACTCCAAGCATATTCACTCAAGACATCAGTTACATTTAATAGATATTAAAATCCTTTGTTATATTTTGAGAAAGCCCGCATATCAATCAAATCAACTGACCATGTATCATCCACACCGCTTACAATGACCCAACGTCTCGTTTTCTTTTAATGTATGTAATTCATCCGCTAATTTACTACCCCAAAGACGTTGGTCTTTCCAGTTTTTTAACCTAAACCAAGTTTATGTTTTATACCAAGTGTAAGTTTAACAATTAAATTTTTAGCATTTTTTTCTTTATCGCAAGTAGATTTTTAAACTCCGTTCCCATAACAATAATCATGTTCTCGACAAACACCTTCTAAATCATGTACCGGAAGTACATTATCTAAAGGTAAATAATAGCAGGATAAAAAGCAATCCGGGTATTGGGTTCTGTTATCTGAAATGTCCACTTATCCCGGCAGAATCCTATAAAAACCTGTCAACCCTTATATTTCATTTAGTTTATCATCACTTATATTTAAATTATCAAAAGAAGCGATCAAATCTACATTAACACTAACCACAATGTCCTCGGTTTGTCCATGAAATGTTTTTACCCCATCAACAACATCAGCTTGAAATATTTCTTCTGATGAGAACTAGTTTGATGTATATATTAAGTCGAGTTCAAGAACATAAGTACCAGGTTGTTTAATAGTCCAGTGTTCTGCAACATAAAGGAGACTACGGTCTCCACCTACATCATGATTGTATTCTACAACATTTTCATAATTTATGTATGGATTAGGTTTTTACTCAAATGGTGTTGTGAAATAGGATATGACTTTTTCTCCTGTCGCCTGAGGTCTAAATTCATAATACACTTTATTATCAGCATTTTAGTTATCCACATCATATTGTCAATTCCTATGTCTAGTGAAAAAAGCAGCATATCATATGTTAGCCACTTTTTCGGTATTTGGTCATATTTTTAATTTATTATACAATGTAATTCAACATCATCAACCATTTGTTTCTTGATATCTTCCACTTTTTTTTAAAGTTAATTCTTCATTACCCGCAATTGATCTGTCTTAAATAAGAGTATGTTCTTCGTTTCGTTGTACCTTATCCGCATACAGTTAATCCTCAAAAAGAATAAACCTCGTTTTTGCGATGTTCTTAATTCTTGCGTTAATTTATTTATACTTGTCTCCAATTCTTTATCATCAACCATTGGTTTATTGATATCAGACACCTTAGTCCTTAATTCGGCCTTTTCTTAATTGTTTTCTCACTTTTTTAATAATACTTTCTTCCATTCCGTCACTTAATTTTTCAAAAGCATCCTCCATAAGCTCAACCTGTTTTCTTAATATATCATGAATATCCGTATTCTTTTCCTTGTTTTCTAATAGCTGTTGTTGAATAAGTAATACTTTATCAACCGCCCCTTTTTCGATATTTACTGATTGCCCCGATATCTCATCCAGTTTCCATTTTTTTACGAGTTTTGTCTCGCATTTTGCTACAAAAGACTGGGAAACAGCATCATTTGGGGTGTTCGGATAAGGTAAATTAGCGATTTTTTGCCGCATGTCTACAAACTCTCCTTTTTAGCATATTTAGGTAGCTATATTTGGTTAATACAATTCCGAAATTAGCTTTTTGTTCTCCTTGTTATCATCCTTTTCTACTTCCGATATGTTATTATGTATTCCCATTATATCTTCACATAGAAATTTTCTTTTAACAAGCTTTCTCGGTTTGTCTAAATAAAGAAAATCATATTGTTTGTTAATTCTTCTAAAATCTTCTTTTTCTATATCATTTTCGTACAAATCATATCCATTTCTCTTTAAGATGGGGTTTGAAATAAAATGTAATGTGAACAATTAAGCCTAATATATTTGGGGGGCTTGTAATAAGATGGAGTTAAGTATATAATGCAACAGTTTTTATGTCTTCCTTGCATGAAATAATTGAAAATGTCGTCTTGGTTTCTTTAACAAATCTAATCATCAAATACCAAAACCTTTTGAATACGAAGTCACTCAAATCATCGAGACTAATGATACCACCATCTGAATATCCTAAAATATCTTCAAGAGGGAAATCATGTTTTTTTTTTATATATCCTCAAGTCGTTTGATTAGAAATTTGTATTATTTTTGTTCCAGATTTTTAGCAAAAGGATATAATTTATCGTAGAAAATTAGGTTTTGTCAACATATGCACGAGGGCATTAGTTTTCACACTGCCACTGTTACTACATAGTAACTTCCTAAAACAAAAACTTGGCATGTAATCATGTAATTGCTTAAAATTACCTTTTTCTTCTTTTGTGTCATAATTCGGAATGTCCATTATATTATTAGTTGTACAAATCATTAAATGTTTGAAAAAATCATATTATTATTATCTTAAGTTATCTTAAGTTATCTAAAATTATTTTAAGTTATCATATGATGTCGTTATTGAAATGGAAATAACTGGTAGAAAAGAGGAAAAGAGTTAAAAAAAACTTTTTGATGAATTTAATAATGCCGTTATAGAAAACAGATTGAGAAAACACATGAGTCAAGAAGCATACCAGGAAGTATTTAAACCCATTACTTCTGCTCAAGAAGGGATTGTTGAGGAACTAAAGGTTCAGAAGATAGATCAAAACAAGGGATAAGCTATCCTGGAACAAAAAAATGCCGAATTACCGAAAGAACAAGCCAAAGTATTACACGGTTTGTTGAACTTCCCTCCAGCAGTAAAAGAGGAAGCGAATGCTCCCGAAGATAAAGAGTATGATATCCCTGAATCCAATCCCGAATATAGCCCCCCTTCGGTTCTAGAGAAGACCCTGAAGATAAAGAGTATGATATCTCTGAATTCGATTTTGAATATACCCCTATCTCCGATTCTAGAGAAGACCTCGAAGAAGAGCATGGTGCCAAACCCAAGATCATAAATCTAGATAAATGACTTAAGAGTCTTTTTAAAGAATATGATGATCTTGTACCATTAAATGAATTAATAAAAGCACCAGATCGGTGGGGAAAAGAGTATAGAAGGAACACTAAGGCTGCCAAAAGATTAAATGGTGAGATAGTTGGTTTAAATAGAAAGAAAGAAAAGACTGAGGAAGATGTAAGAAAGATAAAAAAATTGGAACGGAAAAGAACAAAATTAAATGAATACAACACAACACTAAGTAATATGATAGAAAACCCAAGGTTGTTTACAGGAAATGGACTAAGAATTTTACTACAAAGTAGATAAAGATGGAAACTATGGAAACCTCAAAATAAATATACCTCAACTAGTTTTTCATCATAAATTAATTGCAAAGCAAGGGTCTGGACCCTCTGTTTTAGAAATAAAAATAGATGATGACATAACGAACTAATTACTAAACGATATAAAAATAAAAACTATTCCGTGTTGGCAAAAGATGTCTTTCAAAAGCTTATTAGAATTAAGTTGATTACCATAAAGCACATTAAGCAAGAAAATAAATATGTTAGGTTCATACGATCGTGTTGATGATCTCAGTGGTGATAAATTAGAACTAATTTGCTGTTCTATTGAGTCGGGTAATAATGACCTCTTTTTAAGAAATGATGGAATAAACATTATTAATAAACTGTTAAAGCAAGGAGTAATAACCCCGGAAGAACATAAAACAATTTATAAAAAACATTTAGAATAATATAGAATGAATAAGAAATTTGAAACAACGGATGAGTTAATTTTATATCTATCAAAAGTGGTTTCAGCATTCAGAAAAAGTTATAAAATTTGCGAGTAAAGTAATTGATGTATTTACGGCAGTGTAAGGTTCAATAGCTGCTTTAGCCGTGGTTCCAGTAATTCCTGTTTTTGTTGCAGTAGTGGCGGCTGCTCGTCGTTGCTTCTTGTGTTAACCAATGTTTTGAAAATGAAGGAGAAAAAAACAAAATTAAAAGTGAATCATAGAAAGTTTAAGCAGCTTTTATCTTATTGTCAAACAGTAAAACAGAAGGACGACCTCCAAGTAGTTGCGGATCTATTCAGTAAAATCATGGAAATGCAGAAAAGTGATGATTTTGTAGAACCTCTAGAAATGTGTATGAAAGAATATAAAATAAACGGATATACAAATGGGAATACATAATAAAAAAACAGAAGAAGTAGGTTTCATGTAGAAACTATTTCGACGGACCCTCCGAATGCCTTATACTTTACTTATAGAAGTGAAAAGGTCATCGATGGTTTGGTTGACGGAATTAAAAAGAAGAAGGGAGAAGCTGAACTTATGATGGTGGTAAATGATAAGTCCAATCCTATGAAGGATAACGCAAAATTAAAATTAATAAAAGTTTCTCATTCGGGATGTTCTGAGGAGAACAGCGTAATCACAATAAGTGGAAAAATGTTGGGAATATACAAGTTGTCGTTTATGGTCAAGAAAATATATAAGACTTATAGTTTATGTTCATAATCTCCTGTGAAGGTTATATTGGAACTTGAAAAAGTACATTTTTGAGATATTTAAATGAGTATGCACCTAATGTAAAAATTATTCCTGAACCAATTGAAGAATGGGTTTGTTTGGATGGGATAAATCCGCTCAAAGAATTTTAAGAAAATCCAGAAAAGAATGGCTTTACATTTCAAATATTAAGTATACATTCTCATTTTAGGATGATGAAAACGGCTGAGGCTTCCGTAGGTGTTTGTGCTCTTGAAAGGTGTTGGGAATCTAATAAAGATATGTTTGCCTCGTCGCATGTCTTCTCACCTTTAAAAAGGCTTATGTACAATTATTTTATTCATAGTATAAGTCAAATTAAACCAGATTGTTACATTTATTTGAAAAAGTCTATTGATAAATGTCTCGAAATAATAAGGGTAAGATCAAGACCCGGTGAGAGTGAGATTTCGAGAGAATACCTTACTACTTTAGAGAAAAAACAAGAACAAATTCCTCAAAAAGTATGATAATAAAGTATTAGTAATTAACAATGGTATAGAAAGGAAAAACAGAGATGATTATAAATTAATTTTGATCGGGTAATTAACTTTATAATCTATAAGCTATATATGGTTAAATTAGTTGTAAAGATTAATTGTACCGCTGGTCAGATGTTTTAGCTTCATAATTGATCGTAGGTTGCAAAACATTATATAATTTTATTTTTACATTAGGCATATATTACCATATCATGTATGTCCGTTATCCCGCTTGCTTGTCTTGCATTGTTTCGGTTTTATTTTCGGTAAGGTATATATTACCTTTGGGTGTTATAACATAATCTGTAAGAATGGCTATAAATTGATTGTCTTTTTAAAGCTTTTTTTCCTGAAATATATTATATAATGGGAAGACGAGGAAAACCAGTTCAAGCAATAGAATATGAAAATGAAGAAAATATAAAATAATATAACAGCATTTTAGCTGCTGGTATAGATTTATCAATTAGTCCTGGATTAATTAAAATGTGTTGTGATGGAACTAACAGGATGAAAAGTGGAAATTCTAAAAAAGATGGAAAACGTTACAGATTTAAATATTTGATTATTTAAAGCTAAAAAAAAAGAGTAAACTATGACGGAATAACGTTTCCCATTAAATGAAGGATATTCCTAAAATAGAAGTAGCTAATAATATAAGGTTTAATGTCTTTGGTTATGAGAATAAAAAGGTCTTCCCCCTTTACATTTCTAAGCGATTATGTGATGATTGTTGTGAAATGCTTCTTATTGAAAATGATGGGATAAGTCATTATGATTAGATAAAAGATTTTGATAGATTAATGGCCAATGAAACCAAACATCATGCCAAAAAGCATTTTGTCGTTATTGTTTACAACACTTCACAACGGATGACATACTTGAGAGATACAAGGGTGTCTGTTTGGAAATTAATGGAAAACAGTCGATAAAAATGTCAAATAAAAAACAGCATATGTAAATTTTAACAACTATCAAAAACAGTTAGCCGTTCCTTTTGTAATATATGCTGATTTCGAAACATTAACCGTTCCCAATGATGAGAGTGTCGGGGGCAAACAAGAAAGTACCAGAACCGTGTTGATTGTGGATTTGGTTATAAACGGGTGTGTTGTTATGATGATAAATTCACCTGAAATGTTGATGTTTGTAGAGGTTTAAATGCTGTTTACAAGTTCTTGAAAGCTATGCCTAGGCAAGAAAAATATTGTAAGAAGGGTTTTAGAGAACAATTCCATAAAGATTTAACAATGAGTACAAAGGATGAGATATTATTTCAAAAGATAAAAGTATGTCATATTTATAATGGTTCATTGGATAAGGATGATACAGTAAGAGACCATTGTCACATAACGGAGAAGTACAGAGGAGCTGCTTATAATAAATGTAATATTAATTTAGACTTTCAACTAAAATTTCAATTGTATTTCATAACTTAAGAGGTTATGATTCCCATTACATAATGCAACAACTTGGAAAAATAGCAGAAGAGAGTTAAAAGAAGATGTTATCCCAAACAATATTGAAAAATATATGGCGTTCATGTTGGGAGACAGTTTGGTGTTTATTAATAGTTTTCGGTTTATGTCTCAGTCATTAGATGGTTTGGTTAAGAATTTATCTTCATTTTCTTATTTGGAATCAGAAATTCAAGAGAATACCTTGTTAAAACAAAAAGGTGTTTATCCTTATGACTATATGAATTCATTTGACAAGTTTAAAGAGACTAAATTACCTTTTAAAGAATTGTTTTATTCATTGTTAAATGATGAGCATGTTTCTAATGAAGATTATGAAAGGGTTAAGAAAGTATGGAAAGAATATCAAATAAAAAATATGGGGGAAGATTATGACCTGTATCTAAAGACTGATGTTCTCCTTTTAACTGATGTATTTTAGAACTTCAGAAAAACATGTCTTCAATACTACAAACTTGATCCGTCTCATTACTTTTCCTGTCCTAGTCTGGCTTGGGATGCAATGTTGAAAAATGACTGAGATTAAGCTGACATAGATATGTATTTGTTCATTGAAAATCCGTATTGGTATTGCAGGACTGTGATAATTACAAGAGTGTTTGATATTGGTATTGATGGATTGTGGTGTTTATAAGCGTTTTTAATATTGGTATTGCAGGACTGTGATGTTTATAAGCGTGTTTGATATTGGAATTGAAGAACTGTGGTGTTTATAAGCGTCTTTAATACTGGTATTAAAGGACTATGATGTTTTAAGCGTGTTAGATATTGGTATTGAAGGAATGTGATGTTTATAAGCGTGTTTGATATTGGTATTGCAGGACTGTTATGTCTATACGCGTGTTTGATATTGGCATTGCAGGACTGTGATGTTTATAAGCATGCTTCATGTCGGTATTGCAAAGCTGTTATGTGTATAGGCGTGTTTGATATTGATATTTTAGGACTGTGATGTTTATAAGCGTGTTTGCTATTGGTATTACAGGACTGTGATGTTAATAAGCGTGATTCATGTCGGTATTGCAAAGCTGTTATGTGTATAGGCGTGTTTGATATTGATATTGCAGGACTATGATGTTTATAAGCGTGTTTGCTATTGGTATTGCAAGACTGTGATGTTTATAAGCGTGTTAGATATTGGTATTACAGGACTGTGATGTTTATAAGCTTATTTCATTTTGGTGTTTAGTAGACTTTGATCTAAATAAGCATTAAATTCGTTCATTTTATGTTGTTGTTGTTGTTGTAAGAATTGTGATATTTGATAGAAATGCCAATGTTGGTATTGAAGGAACTGTGGTGTTTACTGTAAATGTGTTGTGTGTTTTTGTAGGTCCCGTGTCCGCTGGTATTGTAGGAACGGTAATGTTACGATACTGTTTGTTTGGTGACACGGTCAATATCGCCTCCAGGATGAAGTCTTACGGACTCCGTGAGTACAACTTTTATCAAAACAGGCAACTGTAACATTATAGCGCAATGGCCTTGGCCTGAACTATATTTGTTTAGCGTCAGTTTTATCTCATCGAAAACTAAAGAACGATCTGTTAAACTAACCAAACTTTCCTGGGATCATGAAATGTTAACCAGTACTTAAGCACACCAATCTCCGCAGGTACATAATAACTCTTCCACATAAATTAGATGTCAGAGACGAAGTACACAATGAGACGCAATGTCGTATATCAGTCGTCACAAAGATTGTGGCCGTATGGGGATTTGAACTAGTCAGACGTGCTACCGACTGAAAGACTAAGCTAACCGGGCCCGACGCCTGGGGAAAACAGAGTACTAAAGTTAGATTCTCGGTGTTAATCCCACCCCTGTATCATTGATGCTCGGTTATATAACTGTAATTATGTGAATCATGTATAAAAAGCTTGTTCTTTGAAAATATTTGAAACGAATCTACACATCTATTATCTTGTACAAAGAAAAATAAATAGAATTATATTCTTCAAATCGCGGGGTGCAATTATGTATTAGATGTTTCTTTTATATAAAATCCTAGTGTATGATCTTAATGACTGATTGACTGATTGGTCGATAAAATTTAATTTTATTAGGGATTTGATTTGATTTGATTTGATTATTGATTCATTAATGTATTCATTATGTTATTTGCTCATTTATTTATGCAGCAAATAGGATCCATATAAGCGAGAATACACACATTTGTTTAAAGAGCACTGGGAAATTCGATATGAAATTTAGAGGGAACATGGACATAAAGGTGAGGTTGTATAGAAAACAAAAATTTCTTTATTGGCTCGTTTAGGCCTATTCTTGATTCTTCTTTTGTTGCTGTGTGGTGGAGAGGTTAATGGTCGATTAACTTAAAAAAATTTATTGTTTTGGTAAACCATAACAGTGCGCCGTTTTATTCATGAATATTTACATTCCCACTGCAATCGGCCTAAATGAACTATATAGATGTACTGCATTTCATTTCCCAATGAAAAACGATTGCAGCTGGGCGGAGCTAAAAAGGACCAGTTTGCATTTCATTGGCTGCACGATTTTGTTTTGCTGGTGAAACGTCACGTTGCCGTTTGTTTCACGTGAAGTTTGTCGTAAGTTGTCCTACAGATGCGTGCACTTATTCTTAAGGATTATAAGCCGAATTTTGAGTTTTCATTGTGTGATATAAAACATTAGGTCGGTTTAATGTGCGTGAATATTAAACTATCCTAATGTTTTCATCACCCGATTAAACCCAAAAATCGACTTTTAATCCTAACATTTACATTATTTTCTCCAGCTAATTTAGATAAAACAATTAGTATATAATACGTTATTTTTGATATTTTGATATTTTGATATTTAAAAAGCAAATTATACGCAATGTTTACATTCCCACTGCAATCGGCGTAAATGAACTATATGTTTTACTGCATTTCATTTCCCAATGAAAAACACTGGCAGCTGGGCGGAGCTATAAAGGACCAGTTTGCATTTCATTGGTTGCACAATTTTGTTTTGCTGGTGAGACGTCACGTTGCCGTTAGTTTCACGTGACGTTTGCCGAAAGTTGTCCTACAGATGCGTGCACTTATTCAGTATGTTGACAACGTCACCGTTACATTCATGACATTGGCTTTGCGTATTAATGGGTATAATTTGCTTTTTAAATATCAAAATTGCAAAAATAACATAACAGTTTTATCTAAAATAACTGCTATATAATGTAAATATAAGGATTAATTAATTAAATACCGTTTTGTGATATAATACTATATTCAAATATGTCAATATGGAATTGATGATAATAACGTATGTTTGATTTCACGACTTCGATTATGTAATATTTTGAGAAAAAAAATCGCATATGGGTACATTGTTCACAACTTGGCATATTTGCATCCAAAGATAACATAAATGAACAAATGATAGATGGTTATTTTCCTGAGTATTACCAGTACTAAGTAATATGCAGATGAAATGTCTTGACCTCCGATCCTGGGTCCGATACTTTACCACTGGACCACGCACACCACTAATCGCACATTCAACTAATACGTGTTTAACAGTCGATATGAGATGAACAAAGACTACAAACATATATGGAATTATTTCCCTTGAATTGTAAGTGGTAGAAAACAAACGACGTGTACATATAAGTGTTTATTTACAGGGAAAAGGACGAATGAACACATATTGGTTGGTCGACAAGATGTATGGAGGGAACGCCGGAAAATCGGAGGATTACTCAAACGATGTACAGTTGGACTGCGATTATCGTTATCTCAATGATCGCGCTATTGATCGCACAATCGGTAAATATCGATGCATTTATTACTCACTATATTTGGGTTTCTGAGTTATTACTATGATTTCATCGAAATATCTCACCACACAATTCATTTATTTTGCAAAAAAATAATATTTAATTGTGTATCATGTGCTACATTGTATCGAGTAGCTATTCGGTATAATCTAAGGTGTAGAGTTCTTCCACTCTGAATTGTTTCAAGTTCCAATGTTTAAATTATATTTTGTTCTAAATCATATTCAAGATATATGCTTTTCATGAATTCAAAATCAAATACCATGTACAAACACATAACTACGGTGTTTCCCATCGCTTTGTCAACTGATGCACGCGATGCCACGACACTATAATGCAAGATGGTGATGCCACGACAGTACAATACCACGACAGTGATGGAGCGGTGACACGATGGTGATGGAGTGAAGCCTTGATGACGAAAAAACGATAACACGATGGCACAGTGGTATCGGAGCGACGCTACGACAGCAGCTCCATCACCATTGTGCTATCGTTGCATCACCATCGTGCTATCGTTCCATCACCATCGTGCTAACGTTCCATCACCATCGTGCTATCGTTCCATCACCATCGTGCTAAGTAAGTTTTCATACATGTATAAAATATGAAAAGTTAATTATTTAGAAATTAAATTGACATAAGACTTACATGCTCTATATTATATTTTTAATTCCAGAAAAACAGATAGGTCGCAGAAGAACGTCATATGGTAACTACAACTTCACGTTATTCACTGTTGATGTTGTTGTAGGCAGAATAAATTTAAAGAATCAATGTCTTTTATATAGTTTATATTAATTTATTCAAGAATTGATATAGAAGGATGGGAAACTTTCATCTTCTGACTTAATGTTGATAAAACAGCACACGAAGGATTAATTATTTGACAAAGTAATCATTCAGAATTCACCGGCAACTCCTTTCTTGTACATAAAATGTAAATTGTGTGTAATCTTAGATGTTTTAAATGTTTCGATCACGCAAAATGATCTTGAATTCAAGATATTAAGGTTTGAAGTGAAATTTCTCGTAATTTTGTTGTTATTTTAGCTGCAGTATACACATTTTTTTAATCTGATTAAAAATAGTGCTCATTTATTATTGAATTTATTAAACGAGGTGGCAAAACTATATTATGCATGGCTCTGTAGAGCATTATATCATTTTTACCAACGAGTTTAATAAACTATATAATAAAAGAGCACGAATGTAAGCTTCTGTTTTCACATAACTAGGGAAAATGACACATTTATCATTAATTGAACAGATCACCTCAATAGGTAACGAGAAAATATTTTCCGAGACTCATCGAAAGTAGTCGTGCAATAGGAACATCGCTCGGCTATATCCGCCTATGTACGAAATATGTAGGCGGAAATGGCCGAGAGATGTTCCGATTGGTAGTCGGAGTCGGAAAATAGAGCCGAAATATACGGAAAACACCGAGCAATGAATCGGAAGTGATATTATACTAGGTTAATATAAAAAAATATGTGATGGGTTTATTACACTCCTGCACCGGAAGTTATGCGAAGAAAAAAAATTTGTATGTGGGCCTGCGCTTTCATTTCCGGCAAACAATTTTGAAGATGGCCGCAAAAATAGAAATACACGTTATTTTTTTCTAAATTTTGCTAACAATTTATGTCGAGCTCCTTATGGAAACGTAGATACATGACGGGACAGCTGCAACTGATGTTTGCAGTGGTTAAATAAGTGGTTTGCCTTATTTAGTTATATTGAAATCAGTTTAATGGATTAATGGCCAAACGACAACAAGGCGAACAGCC
This sequence comes from Panopea generosa, assembly GCA_029582155.1. Lineage (NCBI taxonomy): Eukaryota > Metazoa > Mollusca > Bivalvia > Adapedonta > Hiatellidae > Panopea > Panopea generosa. The sequence continues at coordinate 15,370,456 of CM055903.1, read as the reverse complement.
ATATTGAATAGCACAAGGGTGGACAGAGAGGGAACATGGGGTGAGGGAGGCTGTTCCGGTGGTGTAGAGAATAGGAATGTTCGTAGTAGTTGCTACGATACATATGATAAGATGTTGTCCTAATTTTTTAGTCATTAAAATCGGTAATGTTTTACAAAATCAAACATTGCATTTTACGTAGACTGTCGTGACCGTTTCAAGATGTTGACCTACATCCTCAGCCAATGAAACTGCGTCAGAAAAATAGATCAACATCTAAGCCTGTTCGAAGTAACATAGAATTCCATATTATAACTTCTAACCTATACATGGTCATAGCGAGGAAGCTGAAATCGAGTATAGGTCTACCTTAATATTAAACACTGTGTTCAATCATGCAATCTTTTTTTACCAAGGTAGTAACGACTCCAGCGGAAATGGTAACGACAACTCACAGAGAGACGAATGCGATGGCAACGTTGGACTGAAAAGTCGTGATGATAACATTAAATCAAAGATGGTAGAATCATCTGTGCCGCCATCGCCGGGTTATGAGTAAATTGAAATCAGTGTCATCCTAAACGCTCATGAATACGGTAGCCTTGGTTAGTCTGAAGATGGTTTGGTATTCGTGTTTCGTCTTTCGATACTCAAAATGAAACTAACCCTAACTCTTGCGTTCTCATCCGCAAATATTGAACTCTGAGAGTTATGCATTTCAATATCGAAAGACGAAAAAACGAATAAGAAAAAAAATTTTTTCCAGTGCTTGCAGACGACAAACGTTTACATCCATAATACTGTCCCTGTTGACTCAGTGGGTAGCGCCGTACCTTTGTACATAAAGTGCTTCAGTTCGATTTCCGATTGGATTTGTTTTTGTTTCTGCAACGTCGAGCTAAAAGGCAGATCACGTCGCTTGAATAAATGTTTGCCGTCTGCATGGATACGTCTCTGTCAACACACACGTTTCTTTAATGTACTGAATATATCGAGTATGTCGATAAGCATCTTCACTTCTAATAATGCGATTTGCATTAATGTCTAATCTGTTGAACGGACTCGATTTGGGAAATAGCAGGTTCTGGGATATACTAAACAAGCGTTCAATTGCTATGAATTGTGGGAAAGGCACATAATTCCCTTATTTTTCATAGGGGGTTAATAGACCTAATTCGGGAGATATCAGGTTCTGGGATAGACTAGATTTGCGTGTGCTAATTAGAACAGATATTTATAAAGAAGCCCGTTGTCAGATATTCCGTCCATATTCACAAGCAATGTTTTTTTTATAGATTTTTGGGGGAGAGGAGATGGGGGTGGGTATGGGGGCAATTGTTACATTTGTTGTTATCTAAGTATTGTTTTTGTTGTTGTTTTATCGTTATCGTTATTATGCCAACGCATAACATGTTATATATGTTATCCGGTTTGATTGATAGAAGAGGAATGGTGATGCTGTTGCATGGTGTTTAGCGTCGCAGTCATATTGCGACGGTGTCTACTTGAGACACTATTCTACTGAAGCGCTGACACACTGGAGTCTCATGATGAAAGAGTTCCCGCCTTGCATGCGAAATGTTGTGTGTTCGATCCCCGGCCCGGTCATACCAAATATGAAAAAAAAAATGATACGAAAAGCTTCTTCGCTTGGTGCCCTGCAGGAAAGTTCTATGTCTGGTCAGTATAATGTGATTATGTGGGGTATCATACCATGTGTCTGCGGCATGATAATCCAGTGTGGCAGTGTCAGTATAATGTGACTATGTGGGGTATCATACCATGTATCTGCGGCATGATATTCCAGTGTGGCAGCGTTAAGAATACTGTCTCAAGTAGACACCATCGCGAAATGAATGAAGATTGTTAAAGGCGACGATAAACAGCATACAGCAATAACGACACGCACTGGGCTGGGCGTATGTGTGCGTGCACCCATCCGCACGCGCATGTGTGTGTCTTATTATAACAATGTTTTATAAAATAATAAACTCAAACATTGTTATTCAAATAGGTAACTACCTATAAGAGATGAATGAGACATTGTTTAATTTGTACATATGGTTTTATTCAGTATTGTAAAATATACGAGCTATTTAGTTACAGTGATTTAATATATTTACATGTCTTCGGTTGTATACTTTTGTAATCAATGTCGCCATGGTGTTATGAGCATCGTTGAGGCTCTCCGAGGGGGTCCCTGTTGTTTGGATCTCTTAAAGTAATGGCTATTGTTCCTCAAAAATATTTGCCATAGTTCCCCAAAAGTATCTCTCCTAGATCTCTAAAATTAGGCCTTGAATCCCTGGATCTCTGAAAGTAAAGGTCAATGTTCCCCTGATCCCTTATGATAATTGACCATGTTCCTCAGATCTCCAAAACCGCTGGGAGGGCCTCATTTTTTATACTTTGTAATATTGAAAATATTTGTTTATGCTTATATTATATTTTAATACTTAATGCCACGTTATGAATCTCAATATGCTTATTTTTAGATATAACTAATGAAAGTAGGTAAAGATTTAAATGAAATTCACTACAAGTTCATCCTTTTACTATCAAATTTAAACGTTTAAATAAATAAATAAATAAATGATTTGTAGGTGTTTTGTTAAGTGAACTAATTAAATGTATGCATTATTTTGTATTTTGTAACAAGAAACTGTAACAGTTTAAGATACAATAGTATTCTCTTCTTCTCTTCTTCATATATGGATGGCCGGACCCGATTAGCTCAGTCGGTAACGCGTCTGATTTTAAATCCAGGGGTCGTGAGTTCGAATCTCCGCCCGGCAACAGTCTCCGTGATAATTGATATACGACATTGTGTCCCATCATCATTTGTCTCTCACCGCCGATTCAAGTGGGAAAGTTATCAGTTACTAGTTATGATTGATAAAACGCTGTTTTTGGCATACTCAAGTCGACATTGTTATAAAGAAATGTAATTCATTACTTTATCTTCTATCTCGCATCAAAGTATTTCTGTCTGTACCAATGCGTAAGTTGTTTTTTAATACTTACATTTTACCACATTTAGATTACTATTGTGTTATTTGGGCAAATTGTAATGTTTCGCCTGTAGATAAAATTGTTTTAGATTTCAAAAGAGAGCTGCTAGACTTATTCTCGATAAAAAATACTATACTCTTTCTACAGAATTATTCATAGAGCTTAAATGGATGACGTTTCCTGAAAGAGTTAAATTTCAAAAAGCAGTACTTATATATAAATCATTAAATGACCAGGCTCCTGCATATCTCAAAAATGTATTTACTCTAACAGCTAATGTTCATACCGCACACTACGGTCATCCTCTAATCTACAGTTGTATTCTCCTAAGCCTAATTCTGAAATGTTTCGAAATTCGTTTGCTTTTTCAGGCTCTACTTGTTTACTTTTGTTTATATGTTAAATTAATGTTGTACTTTGTAAATATGTTGAGGGCCTCATGGAAGAATAAATTTATTCAAATGAGTTCTTCCATTAATAAAAGTCTTTGTTATTATTATTATTATTATTGTTATTATTATACTTGCGGAGATGAGGTGTGCTCGAGTACTGGTTAATCTTTCAGGATCCCAGGAAACAGTGGTTAAGTTAACTGATCGTCTGTTTGCCCTCGATGGCATAAAAAAAGACCCTAAATATTCAGTCAATCAATTCAATCTTCATATATGGTGTTGTAACCTGTTTTCGATCATGACCTGAATTCGATCACTTCCGAGAATTATGAATATCGCGCACGCGTATTTCAACTTCCTGCACAATTGGCTATATTTACAAAAGGTATCCATTGAAACCAAAGAAACATTTAAAAAAAATAATGCTTCAAATACAAGTAAGAAAGTCATTTTATGATACAGACTTGAAAAATGTGTTTCTCACTATGTTCATTTTTTAGTTTACATAAAACCTCGACGAACGCTAGGTTTGTTTACGAATATCGGTTTCAAACACGTTTGCTGAAAACTGATGCAATACAGGTCAAGGTCAAAAGTTATAAAAAATATTTCGCTTGTGCATGTCAGAAGTTATAGAGGTTCCGAATGAGTGACCGTCTTATAGACGTTGTTTTTTTTTAAAAATGAGTTTGAAATTGGCACCGGGCCTAATATTAAAAGTAGAATAAAAATAAGTTAAGAGTTGAAAATGTGTGTTATAAGAAACGGATAAGAAGAGGTGTGTGTATATATATAGATGCATTAATAAAAATAAAACAAAATTTATATTTTTTTAAAATCAGTGTTTTTATTTGGTTCCTTTGACATGTTTTTTAAAAATAAAATTAGAAAAAAATCAAAAAAATCCTCATGCTGTTCAGTAAATTAGATTGTTATGGAAAAAAAACATTGATTAAAAAAAATCAAGGTAAGTGTAGTTTTATATGCTTTCATTTATTTGCACTTTTGCAACCTCGTGTCATTTTAATTTGACACATTGTGTCACCCAGTCATGTGATCGAAATCAGGTGTCGCCATTTTGTTGGGAGTATATTGGGGTCACCGTGATGAACGTGAATTGTGAATGCAATGGGCATGTATTTGTTAAGTTTTAGGTAGAAAAATATTATTTTATAGTTATTTAAATGTTATATACAAGCATTTGGTATTAGCATCCGTTTAACATTGAAATATTTAACGGCGATTCTTAAATGATCTAAAAGTGGTAACACCATCTTACTGTTCACATTATTTGTCGTATTAAGCGCTTAATAAATAAAGCTGGGAAGACAGGAAGTTGGTTTATTTGACACACACCACATTATTTACTGGGATCGGTTTAGTTGCCACACACCACATTATTTACTGGGATCGGTTTAGTTAACACAAACCATATTATATACAGGTCTTTGTTCAGTTTTCACACACCATAATAATTATATAAAGGTCTTTGTTTATTTGTCACACACCATATCATATAAAGGTCTTTGTTTATTTGTCACATACCATATCATATAAAGGTATTTGTTTATTTGTCACACGCCACATCATGTAAATGTCTTTGTTTATTTGTCACACACCATATTATATACAAATCTTAGTTAATGTGTAACACGCCATAATAAAATCATATTAATTCAATTCAAATTGAAAAAAATGAATTTAATATAATCATGTATTGGTTCATTCGCCCCACATGTTTTAAATTCAAACAACGGATTAACTGCAGGATTTATTTTAAAATATATTCATGCATATATCATATTTAGACCCACACTCGCATTGCTGGATGAGTGCATATACATGTATTGTATTGTTTGTGTAAATAACAATGAACTGTATATGTTCAAGTTATATTAAATACAATTATGTTCTGTTCTGTGTATTCGCAGCACACCATATTCTGTTCTGTTCTGTGTATTCGCCGCACACCATATTATGTTCTGTTCTGTGTATTCGCCACACACCATATTATGTTCTGTTCTGTGTATTCGCCACACACCATATTATGTTCTGTTCTGTGTATTCGCCACACACCATATTCTGTACTGTTCTGTGTATTCGCCAAACACCATATTCTGTTCTGTTCTGTTCTGTGTATTCGCCTCATATAATACCGTATCATTTACTACGCAACATATTTATAATTTTTAGTAAAGTCGCAACAATTAAAATATGATGGTTAAAAGTCGAAACTTCGATGGTGAAAGGTCAAAACTACGATGGTGAAAATATTTTTTGACTTTTCACCATCGTAGTTTCGTTGTTTTATTGTTTCGACTTTTCGTAATTTAATAAATATGCCGCGATGGCCCTGAAGCAACACCGTTATATATATATATATATATATACATATCTTATTTTTGTCTCGTACAATATTATATACACCGTCACCGTGACACCGTATTATAATGTAACTGGGTGTGTTTTGTAAATACTTTAGCTGTTGTTTTTAAGAAAGATATCAGCCATGTTCCTTCACATTGTATTATTATAAATAAATAGTACTTATTCTTCGTTGAAAATGTGTTGAACTCAATACATGTACAAAATTTGAAACGGGCTGTGTCATCTACTCGTGTCTATATTTGCGATATTGTTTCGACCTAAAATACAAATAAATAAATAAATCTTGCATGGAGTACTTATTCTTTCAGATAGCCATGGCAGCAGAGAGACAACTGCCGCTCTGCCGCTATAATTGTCAGTGCGAGTGTCTGTTTGTATGTGATATTGTGCGCGCATGCGTGCTTGTGTGCGTGAGAGTGGGATGATGAAGATTTAAGCCCGCCACTGATAATTGCTCTTTATAATATAGTAAATTAACATTTTTACATGCTTGTCATCCATCAAAATGTGATGAGAAATAGCGGTCATGTAGCATATAAGAGAACTTTTTCTTTTCAGCTTGTACACTGTTGACGAAATGAAAGTAGACTTCCGAAATCATGTATTCATACCCAAATTTCAAAGCATCATTTTTCTTTTCTAAATTCACAATTCAAACATGACAATGCCTTCAACACGTTCAAAATGTATTAATAATGCCATTTAAAAAAGAGCATTAAAATAAGGAAAATGCATTTTTGAAGGAGAAGAAACAAGGATAATTTATAACAGTCATTGTGCCATTATAACCCACGGAAGCATTTCCCGTTTCCACTGGTGGTGTTATGCCTGAAGAAATTCTGAAAGGGAATCACCCAAAGTACATTACATACAAAACAAAGCACACATTTGGCAGAGTGCCACTAGGGAAATATTTATGAAAATTGTCTAATGTTTTAAAATTAAAAAAAATGGGCGTGGTCTTGGCAGCATCTTATAAAAAATACAATTCTGAAAGGGTGTATTTTGGCCATATTTTATCTACGCTGGCGGCCATCTTGGACAACAGGCGTTAAAAATACAATTCTGAAATTGGTACCGCCAAAATTAAATCCGTCCTATGTAAAAATGGCCGACCCCTGGCGGCCATCTTATTCGACGCTCAGACAAAAACATACTTTGGTAGAGGGTAACTAGCGGATCAGTGGTTCCAGAGGGAATGTCATTTATAGCTTTGGCAACACCTAAGGCTCATTTTATTCAAGTCAAATTGGAGTTGGCGGTTTCAGAGAAAAGGCGTTAAAAGAAATTGTTGACAAACAGACAGACTGGTGAACGATGAACAAATTGTGATCAGAATAGCTCACTTGAGTGATCTAAACAGTTGTACCAACACTTTATATGCACTACACTAAAAACATAGTGTATCGTGTCTACAAGTAAGTGTATATTGTTGTTCTCATGTCAAACAAGGTTGTGTATATAGCTGTTCTCATGTCAAACAAGGTTGTGTATATAGATGTTCTCATGTCAAACATGGTAGTGTATATAGATGTTCTCATGTCAAACAAGGTTGTGTATATAGATGTTCTCATGTCAAACAAGGTTGTGTATATAGATGTTCTCATGTCAAACAAGGTAGTGTATATAGATGTTCTCATGTCAAACAAGGTTGTGTATATAGATGTTCTCATGTCAAACATGGTAGTGTATATAGATGTTCTCATGTCAAACAAGGTTGTGTATATAGATGTTCTCATGTCAAACAAGGTAGTGTATAAAGATGTTCTCATGTCAAACAAGGTTGTGTATATAGATGTTCTCATGTCAAACAAGGTTGTGTATATAGATGTTCTCATGTCAAACATGGTAGTGTATATAGTTGTTCTCATGTCAAACAAGGTAGTGTATATATTTGTTCTCATGTCAAACAAGGTAGTGTATATAAATGTTCTCATGTCAAACAAGGTAGTGTATATAGATGTTCTCATGTCAAACAAGGTTGTGTATATAGATGTTCTCATGTCAAACAAGGTAGTGTATAAAGATGTTCTCATGTCAAACAAGGTTGTGTATATAGATGTTCTCATGTCAAACAAGGTTGTGTATATAAATGTTCTCATGTCAAACAAGGTAGTGTATATAGTTGTTCTCATGTCAAACAAGGTTGTGTATATAAATGTTCTCATGTCAAACAAGGTAGTGTATATAGATGTTCTCATGTCAAACAAGGTAGTGTATATAGATGTTCTCATGTCAAACAAGGTAGTGTATAAAGATGTTCTCATGTCAAACAAGGTTGTGTATATAGATGTTCTCATGTCAAACAAGGTTGTGTATATATATGTTCTCATGTCAAACAAGGTAGTGTATATAGTTGTTCTCATGTCAAACAAGGTTGTGTATATAACTGTTATAATGTCAATAAAGCTTATGCATAAATAGTTATTCTCATATCAAACAAAGTTGTGTATATAGTTGTTATAATGTCAAAAAAGTTAATGCGTATAGTTATTCTCATGTCAAACAAGATAGTGTATATAGTTGTTACCATGTCAAACAAGCTAATGTTTATAGTTGTTATCATGTCAAACAAGCTAATATATATAGTTGTTATCATGTCAAACAAGGTTGTGTATATAGTTGTTACATTTCAAACAAGGTAGTGTATATAGATGTTCTCATGTCAAACAAGGTAGTGTATATAGTTGTCTCATGTCAAACAAGGGAGTGTATATAGATGTTCTCAAGTCAAACAAGGTTGTGTATATAGATGTTCTCATGTCAAACAAGGTAGTGTATATAGATGTTCTCATGTCAAACAAGGTTGTGTATATAGATATTCTCATGTCAAATATAGCTGTGTATATAGTTGTTCTCATGTCAAACAAGGTAGTGTATATAGATGTTCTCATGTCGAACATGGTTGTGTATATAGTTGTTCTCATGTCAAACAAGGTAGTGTATATAGATGTTCTCATGTCAAACAAGGTTGTGTATATGCTGTTCTCATGTCAAACAAGGTTGTGTATATGCTGTTCTCATGTCAAACAAGGTTGTGTATATAGCTGTTTTCATGTCAAACAAGGTTGTGTATATGCTGTTCTCATGTCAAACAAGGTTGTGTATATAGCTGTTCTTTATTAAACAAGGTTGTGTTTATGGCTGTTCTCATGTCAAACAATGTAGTGTATATAGTTGTTCTCATGTCAAACAAGCTAGGGTATATAGTTGTTCTCATGTCAAACAAGGTAGTGTAAATAGATGTTCTCATTTCAAATAAGGTAGTGTATACAGTTGCTTTCATGTCAAACAAGGTTGTTTACATAGATGTTCTTATGTCAAACAAGGTAGTGCAAATAGTTGTTCTCATGTCA